>OZ023218.1:20088167-20124337 GCA_963995525.1 Escarpia spicata | reverse complement strand
GTTACTGTCTGTCTGTATGACTGTCCGCAAAGTTTCCGATTATGATTGTCCGTCCGCTCCTCCGTCCTCTCGCCCTCCCTTCGTCCCTCCCTGCCTACCTCCCTCCGCCCCCCCCCCCTCTCTCTCTCGGTTAGTCATCCCATAAAATAAGATGTCGCTTATTCTGCCAAGGGTTGAACCTTTAATACATAACATAGTTCTTGCCAATACACTATTGTTTGACTATACCGTAATTTTCCTGTTGCAAATTATGCTGTAGTTTGTTGCCATGAACTGTTCGTTAACAATGATGATTGATTGATTGATTGATTGTTTAATTGTTTGACTGATATGTAACAAATGGCGTAGCTTAGATAAACACTCGTTTGCTATATGTTATGTAACACCTGTGCAATCCGTGCATGATATGTTTGCAACCTTACCGAATTGTTAATTTTCTGACTAGCTGACCCACGAAATCCTCACGAGTGTTAACATGTCTTCACATTTGCACAAAGATCTGCAATGAGATTCACGTATCTTTGTTTGGTTAGTCATGTTGTCAACTATTGTCAAGTAGCAATTCGCGTCGGTGAATAAGCCAAAGAAACTAAGGCGCTAGCGCCGATCGGTCCTGGATCAGCCTAATGCAGATCCTTACAAGCAAGTTGGGAACTCGTGCCTTTTGCGACCGGTAATCTATTATCTGTTTTTTGTAACGTATCATGTGATGCAGTCCTACGTGGACATCACGTTAATGCGCATGGCGACTCTCAAGTCAAGCTTCGGTTTGATCTTACGAAACGGTAATACGTTATTTTCATTACCAAACACGATGCATTAAGACTGGATGCACAGCATACGCCACCTCTAATGGGGATGGGCTTGTGCCACGCACTTATAGAAATTCGTTTTGTGTACCGACTGCTTGATTAAGCCACCTATCTTTTCAAGAGCACTTTACGAATTTCGTGCTGGGGCGCTCAGCGGTCTTCATTACTCGTGCTTGGACGGGGAAAGCATAGCTTCAATAAAAGGTAAGTCTTAGCCCCTCTGTTGTTCTTACTGCACATGCTTAATACTGATGCAAGTAGCATCCAATGTCCGTCTGTTTGTAGACGATTGTCTGTTATACAGACTTATCCATACACAGGCTGACTTCTTGGCCCTCCAAGCATATTTAAATGCACTCGAAAAATTGTGAAAACGTTGGGGTGTGCACTTTGATGTAATAAAATGCGAACTGCCAGCACTGCAAGTTCAAATACCCTATCCACAGCATACTCACTTGGCAGTCATATACTAGAAATAAGTTGACACAAGGAAATATCTTGGTGTAATGGTCACTGACAATCTATCCTGGTCAGCACATATCTCTCAGACATGTATCAAAGCGAATGCCACTTTATTATTCTTAAGGAAGAATCTCAAATCATGTCCTCGTGTATTATAATAAAGAACACATATCACTCTCATTCGCCCCGTTCTAGAATATGGCTGCACAGTATGGGACGCGCACTTACAACATAATGTAAACACTCTCAAGAAAGTACAAAGAAGAGCTGCCCGCTTTGTTAATGGGGACAACAATGATCACAGCAGCTTCAAATATATGATCACATATTTAAATTGGACACACCTCGGAGAGAGTAGGAGTGTTGCTGATTATTACGTATGTTCAAAATTATTCAGAATCAAAAATGTTCCATCCAAAAACATTTTTGTACCGGCAGACAGACGCACGCGCTCAAATCAAACACACACACACACACACACACACACACACACACACACACACACACACACACACACACACACACACACACACACACACACACACACACACACACACACACACACACACACACACACACACACACACACACACATACACACACACACACACACACACACACACAGCACACGAGAAGATCAGGGGACGATGAAAGATGGAAAGAGGGAACGATGGACAGACAACTATGGAAGGAAAAGACACAGAGAATGGTTCAGCCGTCACCCCTGTATACCTGGGAACAAAGAGGAGTGCAGCAGATATAGCAAACACAGAAGACTATACGAACTTATTTTTCCCAGCAACAGTATAAAATATCCCGGATGCGTCACTGGTTGATGCCAAGGATGAATCCAAATATTTAAGGAACAGCTGGGTCGTGCCCAATGCTCATAGAGCAACCACCATCCGTTGGCGCGATACCCAGCTGAGATTTGCCAGTCATAGAACACACACAGTAACAAAACATACATCAAAACTCTGGTCAGTCAGCGACACCTCTGCCTTTCTATTAGCTCTCCCTAATCTCATGTGATATCAACATTCCCGCGAACAAAGAAAATAAGAAATAATTGTGTTAATAGGTGTGATTAATATATAAAATTAAATGGAGCCGGCTGCGCTGTCCTAATCTCATATATCTGCAATATGCCATACTTATAATTAAGTTACACAACGGGTCCATTAATCGTCATTGTCCTTATTTGGTGTCCGGTCGTCAATGTGATCCGCACCTTGGCTATACACAATCGCAGGCTGTGCATTGGCTACCATGGGACATAAACAATGCAACGGTATTGTGATGGATAGTATCACTACCAAAGCCTGAGAGATATGTTCAAGTTCTTCAGATGACCGGCCAAAGATGCACAATTGAAACACTGGACTGTTTCCTTCGTTTGATTGCAATAGACGCTGACTCACCTCCTTGCAGTTGTCACGTAATCGCTGATCGTCCCAATGCATACGCACACACACACGCACGAATACACACACGAACGCAGAGTCACACGCGTACACAGAAACACAGGCACACACAGACACATATACACACACGCACACACACGCACACACACATTCAGGTACACTCACACATACGCGCACACACACACTCACGCCTACTCACATGCATACAGGGGCGTCCACAGGAATTTTTCCAGGGAGGGGCAACACATTCTAGCACATAATAAAGTATAGACATGGTCAGCCATACGCCGTGTATTTCAAGCGTTGTCCACACAATGATGAAATGTACCCTTTGTCGGTGCACGCTAAGCAGGCATAAGCCTGATAAGCGCTCGGTAGTAATCTTTGAACGAAGCCAGGTCTTTATTAGCCTCAAGGTGCTGAAAGACCGTTCAACTTCACAGTTCGAAGTGTCAACGCAATGAGCATGGATTTGCGAACAGCCGGGAACAACAGTTCCATCAATGTTGCATTGGTCGCAGTGTTCATGTGTGTGCCTCGTGCCCACAGCTAAACCCGGGCCAGTGATTCTTCAGCGACGTTATCAATGTTATATATATTTGACCTAAAAATAGAGAACTCATCACATGTTCACGAAGAAAGAAAAATCACGTTGTCAAGACACATATCGTTTTGTATATGAAACCACTGAAAGCCAAATAGGTCTACGGCGATATTGTAACAAGATAAAGAAAACGTTCAAAACCAAATTACAAATCAAGACGATACAATTTTATTAAATAAAAATTTGTTAATAGATTTATGTGTACAGTTCAGGTCATTATGAATTCAATGAATTACGATAATACACTACGATAAACTTGCCTGGGTCATGCGGTCTCGGAAACTGTTGCGGTCCAGATTAGACATCAACTGAGGGTAGAGGGAGAACAGAGCAAAGTGATGCTTGTTGTCAACAGCAAACCGAGTTCCTAGGAACTTGATTATGGAGTCCAGGTATGGAATGATTACTGCAACCCGATAGTACTCATCCACCGTCTTGCTCTGGTAGTTTGGTCGTAGAGTTAGACGTCCACACTGGCGAGGCATACGCAACTAAATTCCTAGCGCCTTTGCAATCTTGTCGATTTACACCATTATGTCTTCCTTAAAGTGTTCTTCAGCTTCTCTTATGTGAGTTTCCAATATAACCAACAGGTGCTGGATGTATTCGTGAACTTTGAGAACATCGAGTTGAACAGCTTGCAATACTTGTGTCACTGGCCCCAACGTCGTTGAATATTTCGCCATGATGACTAGGCACATCATGAATGTTGATGTTTCAGACGCATGCGCATTGCAACTGGTGTGCATCTTGGCTGGTCTTGCCAGAAGGTGTAGCAGCCAGGATACATAGTTGTTAGGATACTTCTCCTTGATCTTAGCTTGTATTCCTCCTACTTTACCCGCCATGGTTGAGCATCCATCGTATCCTTGGCCAAGTAGCTTTGTGATATCTAGTCCGAACTTTGTACACTTTGTACACTTGGCGATCAACATGTCTACACTAGTTTCATAATCCACCTGTGCTATTGAGGTAAACCCAAAGAACTCACCACTGATTGCAGGTTCTTTGTTAGTTCTGTCGACACAACGAACGCCAAGAGAAAGCTGCTCTTACCCAGATATATCAGATGTCTCATCTGCCAAAATGGAGAACACTACAGAAGCATTGGCGGCAGCAACGATGTCCTCTCATACGACATCCTCACAAATGCTGATCGGCTTATTCTGTGTCCTGACCGATGTGTACTTTGTATTGCCTGTTGCATGCTTCATATGATCACTCAGTGTTTCGTCGGCGGCTTCTATGCGGAACTGAAACAGGCCTTGGATGATTCCATTGTCAGATTCCTTTTCACGTAGAGCAATGTTGTGTGTTGCACAAAATATTTTGGGGGACAAGATGGGATCAAGCTTGGAGCGGTTTTCTTGTATTTGGCGGTTGATTACAGTGTCGAACTGACAAGATTTCTCCGGTTTGCGTGAGACGACTAAGACGTGCGTCGCGTCTTGAAATGAGTGTTTGTGCCAAGTTGTTGTCGTGTGTTTTGTTGCATCTTCGTTGAAGTTCTTGTATTTTGTGTATGTGTTGACGATGAAAGCGCCTTGTGTGCCTCGATGAACAGTGTTGTGGGGAAATGACGCAATGCGTGCACAAGGCTCCTTTGAGAATGGCAGAGTATGCAGGCCACGGGGCGTACTTCGCCAGCCATGCATGACTAAAGCAGCGCAAATCAGGAGAGTCTTTCCTAAAGTCATAGTCTGGAGGCGGCACGTATGTGTTAAGCAGTAGCTGGAGTTTAAGAGTGGCATCAACACATGGTTTCTTGACATAAATGCCGATGTTTAACTCTGAGTCTGCTGAATATGCTGATGTAGAATTATGTGTAGATGTCGACGTTGAAGTAGACGAAGATATAGACGTTGATATAGATGTCGTTGGTTCTTTGGCCTGGGCAGAGTCAATAGGTTTCCGTTTGAGAATTTTTCTGAATCTCTGATATATACTCACTTCTCGTAGGCGTTCGTCGCTTTGAGGTGAATTCCCTCGCTCAATCTCACTGAGAAGCGTCATAGGTCACGAGAATCGTGATAAGTTCAGCTGTAGCATCTTTACATTTACCAATATGTCCACATTCACTTGACAGTAATGTTACAATTGTATTTGATTAATTACACTAGATAATATATATATATATATATATTACATAAACTGTAAAGCTAACATATACTTTGACTGACGAATATACGTCCAAAAAATTTCAGGTCCAGATCCAGATCCAGATCCAGGGGGGCAAGTGCCCCCCCTTCCCCCGCGGACGCCCATGCATGCACACACACGCACGCATGGACACGATTGCATTCACTCATGCACACTCACACGCGCGCGCGCGCACACACACACACACACACACACACACACACACACACACAAGCAAACAAACAAACACACGCGCGCAAATACACTGCATGAAGTGATGGATTATTGTGCCAAGTAGTGTTGGTATGTTGGTAATGGCACAACGGGGAGTTTAAATAATGCAGCAATAATTAAACCTATTCCATAACAGAAAGTGTCAAATCATACATAAAGCGTTCGTGTTTTGTGTCGTTGCAGAGAACACGGGCGATGTTGGTGCTATCGATATGTCTGCTTCTGGTTGTACGCGTTGTCTGCAACGACAACAAAGGAATGCTCTTCTCGGCTTGTCATCTTCTGTGTGTGCAACAATTCGACAAGTGCGTCCAGTTGCATTCATGTGGCCGAAAATTCAAAGTTGAACAGGATCTGCCTAAACACTGCTGGGACAGTTACCAAGGATGTCTCGACGGGTGCCACGACATGTTATCGGAATGATGAAGCGACATCTACCCTGTAATTGATGTTGTGGAATTAATCAGAGGATTGGTTCTTTCTATGTCTAACCACACACCTGGTTACTGAAACTTTGTTAATATTGCAAAGTCGATCTCCGTGCAAGCGATAAATGTGGGTTTTTTCTCTGCCACGACTTGTTTTGTATATTTCAAAATGGACCCTGACGTAATGATTCGAACGAGTGGTTAGCTGGTTTTGATATAGCAAGGCCATCGTTGCTTATTGCATCTCAACTGTGAACTTGCGTAACTTGACGTAGTTAAGCAAACGAGTTTTACTGTATTTCTAGTAAGACCTTGTACATAAACACTACACACAATGTTATACAATGGCAATCGATATATATTTTAACAAAGATTACGATTTGACGAAACTAAATTACTATGTGCAGATATTAATTCATTTCTTGATTTCAATTGAAATGGTAACGCCAAATGTGGATAGTCTATATATGCTATATATACATAGATAATTTGACTATGACCCCGTCAGCGTTCCGCCTTTAACATTATGTAATCAAGATGTTGCAGTAGCACGACGTCATTTACGAAAATGCGCGTCTGTCAGCCTGTTGATCATTTAGATGACAGTATCATGCCATTTTGTGGGTTTGTTCTGTGTAGTTGTTTGTCGTACACATTATTCTAAGTCTACAGGTTTGTACGGTAGGCTATCTGTGATGAAAACATACACCTTCACCTTCAAGTTGCATTAGGTGCATTCACCAGTTAGCTATGCAATCATGTTTTATAGTAAATGCGCCGCGTGATTCCCAGAATAAGGTATTTATGTAAGATTCGTCTTTGTTCCGTCTACTTCCGGGGCCTGGCCAAATGTTATTGGTCTTGCTGAATCTCTAAACCTGTAATACACAGATCGGGTCGTAAATGTTCTAACACCGTCACTTGTTAGTCGTTGTACATTAAAGGAACTATACCGCATTTCAGGATCAAAATATCTAAAAGAGTTAATACAAATTAATCATTTGAAACTGTAATCAACATAATCATGCCAGTGGTTTACTCGGAATGTGTTCCTAAAGTGGTATTAAATGACGAAATCCCATAAATCCCGACAGCTGACGTATTGGGACATGCCCCCCCCCCCCCCCATATTTGACCAAATCATAAGCGACGTATTTCTATTTTGCGAGGGAGTCGCGTTTCGCTGGAAATGTATCGGTGGCTATAGCGCTACAACATTTCTAAGTTTGTTTCTTGGTTTCCCTTCAAGTCTTCATTAAGATGCATTTATGTATGCAGGATAAACTGTTATAATGCCGTATGAAAACATGTACCGTTCTCCACCGGCAATCATGGATACTAACATGTCGCTAAACAGTGTATACATAAAACAAATTACATCAGTGAAAATTGCATAAGCAGTTAAGAAAATATCATTAAAACATTAACAAACGGTTAGCCTAAATATATGATTCGATGACCAGCGAACTCTTTTAGATTAATATATGCTCAAAAGTACTTTTTATTTCCCTTTGGTAGACACAAAATATTAGTTGTCGCACGTTATTACGTGATAGAAGGCGAATAGGAAACGTTATATATTACATTGTAACAAACAGCATTTTGTGCATAATATTTTGAATGTACATTCCATTTATTCATTGGAAAAACTTGATAGCTAGCAAAGAGTGCATTTATGGCAATATTCTAAGTAGCACGCTGTGAAGATCACATTGGTGTGGCCGTGAGCTGTGGCATTCGCAAAAAGAAATACAAACACTTACTCAGCTGCCTACCTCTCCTTAAATATTCCCCCAGAAAATAAATTAATCAAAGACGCATGTTCTATTCTTTATATCTTACCTACTTACTACCCGTTACGCCCCCTGGCGTTTAGAGCAGCAACGAAGTTCCTCCGCCTCTCTCTGTTTCCGGCCATTCGCTGTTTGGTTCCCCAGCTGTGGTTCATTTCCCTCAGCTCCGCCTTTACTGTTCTCCTCCATGTTGTTTTTGGGCGTCTACGTTTTCGCTTCCCTTCTGGTGTCCACCAGACAGCTGTTTTTGTGATGGCGTCTGCATCCATGCGAAGGACATGTCCAATCCATCTCCAGCGTCTTCTTTGAATGATGATGGGTATGTCCTCTTGCTGGCATTGTGCAAGTAACTCCTAGTTGGATATGGTTCTTGGCCAGAATATTCTGAGGATTTTTCTGAGGCAGGTCGTGTGGAAGGTAGACCGTCTTGATAGATCCTGCTCAGTCAATCTCCAGCACTCCGCCCCATACAGCACTGTTAAGAGCACGCAACTCTGGAAACGTCTGAGTTGTGTCCTTGTGCTGTACTGTGATGATCGCACATCCAAGGTAAGTGAATGTTTCAGTGCTGGAAAGGTCCGTGTTGTCCATCTTTACTGAGGTTGGCATGTTAACATTCAGGGTCATGATTTTCGTCTTCTTCTGACTGATTCGCAAATTAATCTGACGGCCAAACCTGCTAAGGCAGGTAGTCTTCTCCTCGATGTGTTTGTGAGTGTGGGACAGGAGAGCAAGGTCAACGGCAATGTCCAGATCCTCTAGTGCAGAAAAGGGAGTCCAGCGAAGCCATCTTAGTACATCTTCTGTCACTCGTCGCATGACCCAGTCGATGACAACATTGATAAGGACAGCTAACATAACACAGCCCCGTCTCACACCTGTCTTAACCTCAAAGTAAAGATCGCTGGTTCCAACGTTGCAGGTGAAGTTAGTGTAGAAAACTTTGATGATATTGAGTATGCGTTATGGTATTCCGTATGACCTAAGAATGTACCAGAAGCAGTCTCTGTGGATGCTGTCAAAGGCTTTCTTAAAATCTATAAGGTTTATGTATAGCTATCTTTGCCACTCTAAACACTCTGTTCCTCAGCGTAAAAATCTGGTCAGAGCTAAAACCGCAGAAATCATGATGATCTTGCATAGGATCTTGCTTGGTACTGACAGATGGGCGATCCCTCGCCATTTGTTATAGTCGCTAAGGGCCCCCCTTCTTAGGTATCTGGACGATCACTCCCTTGGTCCATTCTGTTGGTACCTGTTCCCGTTTCCAGATGACTGTGAACAAGGGTTCCAGGATCTTAGCTGCAAGCTCGGGGTCTGCCTTGAACAGTTCAGCATTGAGGTTATCATGCCCAGGTGCCTTTCCATTCTTTAATGTCCTGATGGCTGCAATGATTTCTGCTCTCTGGGGAGCATCTGTATTTATCTCCAGATCTGCTTCTGCTTCTTCTATAACAGCTTCCTCTTCGGGTGGTGGCCTGTTTAGTACGGCACTGAAGTGTTCTGTCCATCGAGTTTCTTGCCCCTTCTCTGTCGTGGGGAGATTTCCTTGCTTGTCTTTAATTTGGGTATTGGAAGTGGTACGACATTTCCCGCTAATGATCTTGGTTATTTTGTACACGGTTCCTTGTTCATTTCTCATAGCCGCTTCTTCAGCCAGTTTTGCCAAGTCTTCCATGTAAGCTCGCTTGTCTGCTCGCACACGTCTTTTGACTTCCCGATGTTCTTCTCTATATTGCTCTTGGTATATTTCTTTTACTCTTTCTGAATTTGCTTCCAGTAGCAGTTTCTTCTTTGTTGCTCTTCTGTTTTTGATTGCTTCCAATGTTGTTGAAGTCATGCAGTCTGTTCTCTTCCTCTGCCTGTGTCCTAAGCTGACTTCCCTGCTCTTGGTGTAGATGAAGCCTATCTGGTTCCAGGTTGTGTCTTCTGTGGAGTCGTTTTCTTCTTCAAGGCCGCTCAGAACTCGAAATCTTTTCACATAAAGAATTAAGCTTTTCTTCACTGCTGGGTCCCTAAGCCTCTCAGCATCATATTTTTTACCCATTGTTCGGTGTCCTGTACTTTTTAGTTTTAGCTTGATGTAAGGTGTTACCAGGTGATGGTCACTTCCGACATCTGTTCCTCGCTTCACTATCACGTCTAATAGAGAGTGGCGCCACATGCCGTTGATCATCAGATGGTCAATCTGATTACGTTCCCTTCTGTTTGGTGAGTGCCAAATCAGTTTGTGGATGTCAGGGTGTTGGAAAAGGGTCCCTCCAATGATAAGATTGTTCATGCCACAAAAGTTCACCAGTCTTTCACCACTGTTGTTCATGCTGCCACATTCGTTCCTTCCCATGAACCTGTCATTGTGAGCGTTGTCACTTCCAACTTTTGCATTCAGGTCTCCCATGACCATTGTGACGTCATGGCGGGGTGACCTGTCCACTGCTGCTTGAAGGCGTTGATAGAAAACGTCCTTGTCCTCATCCTCTTCGTTATTGGTCGGTGCAAAGCACTGGAGAAGGGTAATGTTTCCATGTCTCCCCAGACGACTGCTGACAGGTTTCCACTCCAGCAAAGACTTTTCCACCCCTTTCTTCAGGAGAACTGCTACACATTCGTAATGCTGGTTGTCGTCCCTTCCAGAGTACAGTACCGTCTCTCCTGTTGCTGTTGTCAGTCTTCCCGAACTGGTCCACCTGCTTTCGCTCATTCCAAGGATGTGCAGGCTGTATCGTCGCATTTCTGTGGTTATCTGCGCCAGTTTTTAAGTTTCATACATAGTCGTCACATTCCAAAATCCAAACCTTGTCTTCGTTTTTGCACTCAGCACTTCCATAATCGTGTCTGTGACTTCCTTTTGGCTTTCACCACAGGTGGTCATACGAGACGTTGACTCTGGAAGGCCGTCATGCACAGTTGTGAAAGTTATCTTCGTCGGTGTTTCCGTAACAATAATTTTCTTTTACAAGACCGGGTTGTTAGCCTTGTGCTAAACCCCCAACCTGGAGGACCAGGGTGCTTGTTTTGTCTGCCCCCTCCCCCCTTGATCTGTCCGGCTTGGTTGAACCTGCCAGGAGCACAAGGCTCCCGCCAGCATAGCTGTGGGGATCGGCAGAACACGCAAGCCATTTCGCCCCGACAAGGCAGAAGTACCAGAGATGTTCTTTATATGTACCTGCCCTTATTTCAGAAAGAGCAATTAAGCGATCACGAATATTACACTGATACGCATTGGCGCGCCTCTTTAAAACCAATAACTATACACACACATCTCTAATGTTATTAAACCACATTCTTTTAGGCGTTTTTCATAACTGAGATCCCTCAGTTTTGGTATCATTTTAGTCGCTCTCCTCTGCACTCTTTCTGGCATATCTAGGTCCTTCTTGCGGTATGGCCTCCACGCTTGTATACAATATTCTAAATGAGGCCTAACAATTGTTATGTACAGCGGTATTATTAGTTCATTTACCTGATACGCTATATTTCACCTAATTAATCCAAGGATTTGATTTCCCTTTAAAGCTGCAATTCCGCACTGCTCTGAAACCTTCATATCAGGACTAATGGCTAACCCTAAGTCATTTTCGTTTCCAGTAGTACTTAGTACAGTACCCCCATTGTATATTCTACATCTTCGTTCCCATGTCCTGTGTGGAGGCATTTACATTTTCCAAAATTTAACAACATTTGCCGCTCTTCGGACGATTTGATCTACCTGTCAAAATCATCTTGTAAATGCTGTTTATCTCCACCATTTTAATCCTTCTAAACACTTTTGTATCATTCGCAAATTTCACCACCTTGCTTGTTATTTCATCTTCCAAATCGTTGATATATAATAATAATAATAATAATATAGGTCCCAGTACTGATCCCTGTGGTACCCCACTCAAAACTGATTTCCAGTTTGAAGCCTCCCCATCA
Organism: Escarpia spicata; assembly: GCA_963995525.1. NCBI lineage: Eukaryota > Metazoa > Annelida > Polychaeta > Sabellida > Siboglinidae > Escarpia > Escarpia spicata. Next base: position 20,112,523 of record OZ023218.1, on the reverse strand, counting down.
ACTACTACCCGTTGTCTTCTGTCAATCAGCCATTTTTCTATCCAGTTAATTATACCATTTCCTACGCCATGTGACTTTAGCTTAGGCAGTAATCTTTTACGTGGCACTTTGTCGAAAGCTTTTTGAAAATCTAAGTAAATGATATCTACTGGTGATCCATCATCTACCCACTTAGTGATATCTTCTAAGAAACATAACATATTTGTCAAGCATGACCTCGCTTTTAGAAACCCATGTTGAGATGGGTTTATCAAGTTATGTTTAACAAGAAAATCCTCCATGTGATATTTAATTAGTCTTTCTAATAATTTACAAATCACCGATGTTAAACTAACTGGTCTATAAGTATTTGACTTGTTTCTCGAACCTTTTTTTTAAATAACGGTAGAATGTTTGCTTCTTTCCATTCTAAAGGAACCACTCACTCTTCTAATGACAAGTTGTAAACTATTGCAAGCGGTATGCTAATTTGTTCTACAATTTCCAATAGCAGTTTGGGTGGAATACCATCCACTCCAGGTGATTTATTATCCTTCATAGCCCTAATTTTCATAGCTACAATTTCTGGGGTTACCATTAACTGTCTTAAATAGTCTGATTCTGTCCCCTTGAGCCTCTGGTACTGGCAGTGAACTAGTGTCTTCTCTGGTAAACACTGAACTAAAATGCACATTCAGGTCTTCTGCCATTAAGAATCCTTCTGATATTATAATTCCAGCACTATCTTCTAGAGGACCGACCTTATCCTGAACTTTCTGTTTGCTTCGAACATACGCATACAAACTGTTGCTGTTATGTTTTATATTACAAGCTAATTTATGTTCATAGCTTTTCTTTGAATTTCTAATTTCAGCTGTAGCTTGGTATAGTGCTTCTTTATAAATGTTGTAGTCTTCGTCATTTCCAGTACGTCTATATGACTTCCACATAATGTGTTTATACTTCATTTTTCTAATGGCTTCTTTCGATAAGTGGTTCTTTTTGGACCGTTTCTAGTGTTTTTTTTAAGGGAACAAATTTGACGATGATGCATTCAATTTCACTCTTTAAGATATTCCAGCATTCTGTTGCTCTCTTATTCTTCAGTGTGTTATTCCAGTCTATCTTTGCTAAATATTTCCTTATGTCCTTATATTTTCCTTTGTGGAAATTTCTCCTGTAGTGCTTTTACTATTCCTTTCTGATTTTACTTTAATGGTAAAATGTATCTGGTTGTGATCACTATTCCCCAGTGGCTCACATATCCTGACATTGACAACTAATTCATTCTGTATGATGATTCCACCTTGCCGTTTGAGCGACTGCGGTGTGGAGATGTCGTCCCATGTTCGAATCCCCATGTCTTACTGATATGAGCGAACTCGTCTGACACCAGCTGTGGACCTTTGTTATTAACTACAGTGTCCGGGATTCTCATCATAGCAAAGTGAGCTTTGAGCTTTGTGATTACTGCCTTGGAGCCTGTGGTTGGTAGGTAATATATTTTCCAGAAGTTCGATCTGTAGTCATTCTGCCATGGACGGTCCGGCACACCATGGCTCATCAGAGTTTCCTTAGTCTGAGAACGTTCGATCTCACGACAGGCTTCACACGTTTTGATGTATTCTTTGATTTCTGCATTCATGCCAGACCAGTAAATCAAATCTTCTTAGGCATCCTTCAATGCCAACGTGGCCTAGGTGAACATTCTTCTTACTTTGTGATCTCATAGATTTTGGAATCACAAGTATTTCGCCGCGGAACACCAACCCATCAGTGACGGCCAACTAATCTTTGAAGTGGTAATAAGGCACAGCAGGTGGCGACACATCTGGTTTCCCGGTCCAGCCATCTTGTAGGACAACTGTCAGCACGTGGCAGGGTGTCAGGGAGAGACATTTTGTTGCCCTCCAGGTGCTTGACATCAATGTCAGATGCACGTGCACGTAGCTGCATGCCCTGTAGACGCTTGGGTGCTATGTCCAGAGGTTTCTTTGTTATTGCCTCAAGTGGCTTGTGATCACTGTAGACAAGGATAGGGCGACCATATGTGAACTGATGTCACTTCTCAAGAGCAAAGATGACGGCTAGAATCTCTTTCTCTATAATGGCATATCTGGCATATGTGTCAGTAAAAACACGACTGCCGTAAGCAATTGGTCTTCCTTCCTGCAGTGGTGCACATCCAAGGCCATAGTTGTAGCATCACACTGGATGGAAAGTTGCTTACTCGGGTGAAAGTAAGCCAGAGTGGGCACCTCAGCCTGGAATTGTTTCAGTGTTGTGAGCATCTCCCCACATACAGGCAACATCTCGTTGTACAAGAGCAGCAGTGGGACAGAATACATCAGTCAACTTGGGTACGTACCTCGCCAGGTAAGTAACTGTACCTTTTAGCCTCTCCACAGCTTCCCGGTCACACGGACGGACTATTCATCTTCCGAACAGCTTCGACCTTGGATGGGTCAGGTTTCATACCATCGGCTGTGACAACATGGCCTAACAACTGGATTTCATTCACATTGAAGCGACATTTCTCACGGTTCAGTTTGATCCCATGTTTCTTGCATCTTTGGAGCAACTTCAGAAATCAAAGTAAGCATCCATGGATGGATAATGGGTGATAATATCATCAGCAACACAGTGAAGATTCTCCAGCCCTTCCAGTGCTTGTTGCAGACGGTTTTGGAAAATTGCACTGCTCACTTTCAAGCCAAAATGTAGTCGTCGCCAAAGATACCGACCAAACGGTGTAGTGAAAGTAGTCAGTAGGCAGATTCTTCATCCAATTCGCAGTGTAGATATCCTTGTTGCAAGTAACACACAGTAAATTTCTCGGAGTTCAAAAGTTTCGATAGAATGTTGTCCAGAACAGAAAGCTTGCAGTGTTCACGCTTCAAGGCTAGGTTGATAGGTCTAGGATCAATGCAGATCTTGACAGTCCCAGAACGTTTCTTGGCCACATACGTTTAGTTCACATAATCAGTGGGTTGATATACTTTGACTATGACACGAGTGTGCTCTAGTCGGTATAGCTCATCTTTCACGGAACTGTTCAGTGACTCTGTTAAGGTACGAGATGATCTCACAACCGGTTCAGCATTTTGTTCCAGAGTGAGATGAATTTTCCCACCAGAAAGCGAGCCAAGTTTACCGTCAAACACTTCAGGATAGTCTTTCTTTAGTGCATGGAGTTTTTGCAACTCAAAATAAAAAAATTAAAATCGTGATATTTATATTGCGCCGTTCCAACAATCGTTGTTGCAGTCAGCTTTGGCGGTAGCAAGTTCCATAGTGTTGGGGCTGCAACACAAAATGATCTGTCACCTCAGCGACGCGCTGCACGTGGTATACATAAATGGTGATATACTGTGGTGCACAGCAAGTCAGAGCTTGGTGCGTGAGTAGAAGTACCTTATACTCTACATTAAATGCTATCGGCAGCCAGTGCATCTTGATCAATAGAAGTGTGACATGACAGAACTTCCTGGCACCGTCGACAAGGCGGGCCGCCCAGTTCTGTACTGTCTGCAGCCGTTCTAAATGTTTCACAGTCAGTCGATGGAGTAATGCATTGCCAACGTCAAGTCCGCTGGTAACAAACGCATGTATGACTTGTTCTGTCGCTGCAGGTGTTAGATAACGTATTATTCTTGCAATATTTCGGAGATGGAAAATTGCAGATCTGCAGACAGCAGTCACATGCGTCTCCATCTTCATTTCGGCATCGAACTGTACACCAAGATTCCGTACATTCTGAGTTACGGTGACCAAACAGTCTCCAATGCAAAGTGTGCGCAGCAGAATTTTTGTTGAGTTGATGCGCAGAGCCGAACACGACGACTTCTGTCTTTAAGTCATTCAACTTTAAAAAGTTTGTCATCATCCACGTCCTGATCTCCTGGTGCTACATAAATGGAGAACAGCCGAGGACCCATCACGGAGCCTTGTGGTACCTCGTATGCCAGAGGACGAGCAGGCGATGTAGCACCATGAATGTGGACATACTGGACTCTGTCTTTCAGGTATGACTTAAACCAGTCCAGTGCATCTTGGACCACTCCGATATCATGTGAGAGTGTATGCAACATAACCTCATGGTCGATGGTGTCAAACGCAGCCGATAGATCAAGGAGAACCATGATGACAACATTATGATTGTCTATTGCGTGCAGGATGTGATTCTGCACACATACAAGGGCCGTCTCAACGCTGTGATTCGGCTTGTACGCTGACTGATAGGGCTCACAGAGATTGTGCTCTAACATGTGAGCTGACAATCTCGCAGCAAAGACACATTCTATTGTCTTCGAGAGATAGGATAAATTTGACACGGGTCGGTAGTTATCCAAAATAGCTTTGCCTAGACTCGGTTTCTTGAGTACTGGCCTGATGTGCGCTTCCTTCAAGTGCGAAGACATTACCCCCGTTCTCAGAGACAGGTTAACAATTGTCATGAGCACAGGTACAACATCGTGCGCACAGTCTGTAAGAAGCCATGTCGGAATGAGATCAAGTTCACAATATTTCACTGGCGATGACTTCAACAACATTCCAATTTCAGCCTCAGTGGCTGGTTCATCTCGAGATGTCGCGTTGTAAAGCTAGACTTGTAGACGGCTGCAACACCACCACCAGTGCCATACGTTCTCGGGACATGTCGTAGTTGGTAACCAGCAGGTGTGGTGCAACCAGTAAAGACGGAGTCATCAGCACTCAACCACATCTTTGTGATGGCGAGTATGTCTAGATCATTGTCGTCAATGAGGTCACATATCATGGTCGCTTTCCCCGCTTGCTTCGCGTCACACACCGATCTGGCATTCAACAAGCAGAAAGACACATGGCGTACAGATGGCATATCACATACACTGTCAAGTCGAATCAAATTCGATGTGTATGTTTCACGTCTCACGATAACCGATGTAGTAATCAATACAGGAATCGGTCTTTGCTTTGACCTCCCTGCCCTGCACGCCTGCGAGTCCGCCGATTGTTTCTTTAGACGACTTGAAATGTGGGATATTAATTTTATTTTAAATCTAATAGAGAATCAAAATGTATACATTTCGTAGTTACTAGAGCATAATCTTTTGAAGTACACTGTATTTACATACGCCGCTACGACATAAAGTATTTATCGGTAGCAGTACAAGAACTATACACACTACAGAAACATCTAAACAAGTATCAAGTGAGCAAACAATGCGATGGAATGCCACTTGTGTGTAGCCCACAGTGTTGGTCACGTGTGAGATATGACTGTACAAACATGAGGTCGTTGTTCATTGCGGTCTCATTATTGGCAGTTGCTGAACCAATTTCACAAGTTCTGGAGAACAACGGAAGGTCTGTATGTTACTGTACAATATATCTACAGGAACGTCGCACACATGCGTATATTCGCACTTGAACAATCCCAAATAGAGACACACGCGCATTTATTCCTATGCACACGCACGGTGGTGTACTAGCTTAGGAATTATATAAACCTATAGTGTGAGTGTGTGTGTGGGTGTGTGCGTTTGTGTGCGTGTGTGTGTGTGCGTGCGAGTGTGTGTGTGTGTGTGTGTGACCTGTGCGTTTGTATGTGCGATATTTTATAAGATATCTCCCTAACGATAAGATTATGTAGTATACTCCGTAAGACGATTTCTATTTCATTGGTATTTGCAGTGTCCTTTTCTAGTTCTTTGCTCTAACATAAATTTTGCATGAGAGGTATGCGAATCTTGTACAATGTCAGGTATTCGGAATGTGACGTTTCACTCAGACGTCACTTTGCCCCTCCACGTACTGGAGTCTAAACAGCTTCCTTATTTGAGTTGAAAGCAAGTTTCCCAGAACGCACTCTCGGCAGACAGTTGACAAACATCGTCAGTATCTTGGTTGTTGGGGCGGGATAACCTCGTGCACATTTGGGCACAGTGTTAAGCTGGTTCTTCTGCCTTGCGATTTGTGAAACAACAAGGGGAGAGTGATGGATTGATTGGTTGTATATCAATACAATAATTAAATTGCGAGTACACAGGAAAAGCAGTCTCAAAACATAAATGGTAGGTGTCATACGGAAGGAAGTATACCATTGATTACTAAACTTGTAAATCTGTGAGTGATGTTGCCATTGTCGAAACTGTTTGATGTTGTGATAATCTCAGAAAACATTGATGTCCATCAGACGAATACACTTTCAACTGGCCTGAATTCTTATTGTAACATATTTATTACAGGTCGAAGAGGGTTGAAACAGCTAGAAACAGAAAGAGAGAAATGACATATCTGGTAAATAAACTAACTACATTTTGCGCACGTTTAAACACTGCACATAAATACGCACACGCACACACGCACACACACACACACACACACACACACACACACACACACACACACACACACACACACACACACACACACACACACACACACACACACACACACACATACACACACACACACACATCATGCACACACACACGCGCATACACACACACAAACGCACATTCATACACGCGCACACACACGCGCACACGCGCGCACGCGCACACGCGCACACACGCGCACACGCGCACACGCGCACACGCGCACACGCGCACACGCGCACACGCACACACGCACACACGCACACACGCACACACGCACACACGCACACACGCACACACGCACACACGCACACACGCACACACGCACACACGCACACACGCACACACGCACACACGCACACACGCACACACACGCACGCACGCGCTTAGACTTAGAAGCTCCCGCGTCGTCCGATGCATGGGGCAGTCATCGCTCTTCAATTGCATTCAGCATGTTTACGTCACTCCAACTCCAGGCACGCACGCACGCATATTGTTTAAATATTTTCGCACGTTTCCGCTATGCCACAAAGGTGTTATATGTCGGACGTCGTTATAGATGAATGTCATACAGCATCCATGCATTATCTGTCCGATTCCAATGTACCTGTATGTTCCCTGCAGCTTATACGACTCTTAACGTATATAGCTGTATTGTATACCCAACATGAGACGCCTGTGTGTTGTCTTTGCAGGGTCTTCAGCTGCTAGTAGCGGCGTGTCTAATAACGAGTTGTGTCGCTGCGTTCTCGCCCTTCAAGACATGTCAGCGAGTAGGCGGGCTCACCTTGCGGAAATGTCTTGTCAAACACTCATGTGGCCGCAAATTTGGCAATCACTTGCTTAACAAGTGCATGCAACCATACGGACGATGCCTTCGTCAATGCTCTAAGGAATTCGGCGTGTCTTAATTAATATGAAACACATCGGATGTGACGTTTGTTTTACAAAACGTCCGACGTATCATATATTTAAAATATTTGTGTGTATATTTCAACAATGTAGGGGGTATTGGGATCAATCGTACAAGGGTGATTATTGCAACGGTTAAGCAAATGTTCAAACGAGTTCCATTGTTGGTTGTAACTGTCCAAGTTGTACTTGGCGTAACGTTGCGGTGTTGCTGGGAGCGTGAACGTGTTTTATTTAACACAATTTCACGCTGTTCTCGACCGCAGATTTCAACTACTGTCTTCCATCGATGACATCCACTATGGCTAATGCTCATATTAGTTATTTCAACCCATAAATTATGTAACATGTAAACTCCTTTATTCGATCAACCATGGCTATTGTTTCTTGCAATTATTGTCATTCTGGTTTCTTCGGATGTGGGCTTCGACATGAATTTCATTCTCAAGAAATTATAGTTGTCTCGGAATATTTCGACAGAATATCTGCCTTAATTAATCGACGAACTGACATCGCTATGATGGTGCCACATGTCCACGTCCAACAATAGAGAAACAAAAGTTGCATTTCTAGACAACTGTACATGTTTTAAAGACGATGGCGTAACAAAGCTACAAGCCATTCGTTATAAATAAATATACTTATATAGCGCCAACTCTAGTTAGAAACTATTCAAGGCGCTTTACATGTAAAATAGTAATAAATCAAAACAGTAATTAATTATATATATACAAATGTATATATATATATATATATTTAAATATTAGTATTATCGTGTCATATAAACAAAAGGTAATTGATAAAAGCTTAATGCCAAGTCTAAAAGTCATAGTAGCAGTAAAAATATTGATTAAAAGAGAATGTTTAAAAGGGCTCTTAAAAGTCTCAGTGTTCATTACATGCATTTAAAACAAGTAGTTTACTCCGCAAATCCGGGACTCCTGCGGCTGCTGGAGTTAAAATATCGATTAAAATAGAGTGTTTTTAATGCGCTTTTAAAAGCTGCTTCACTGGTTAGTTCACGCATTGATGTGGGTAAATCGTTCCAGAGGTCCGGAGCTGCTGCCATAAAACTCGCGTCTCCGACTTTGCGTCTTGTTCGCGGTCTTGCAAGTTGACGATTTCCCACTGACCGAAGGGACCTGGTAGGCACGTAGAGGCAGACAAGCTCACTCAGGTACACGGGCCCACACTTGTTGACAGCTCTGTGCACGAATACCAGGACCTTGAAACGAATGCGTTCTCGTACAACTCCCATCGAACGAATGCGTTCTTATACAACTCCCATCGACCAATATTTGAACAGGGCTCTAACCGTCACTTTGAACATAACGATTAGTGGTTATGTTTCACGGAAATAACACCGAAGTACACGTGAGTAAACAAGAGGAGGATCTACTGATTGTGAATTGCTACAAACGTTTAAGCGAACAAATGGAATCTTATTGGGCCAATAGATCTAATGGATTTAATTAAAAAAATAACAATGAACAACTACAATCAAGGATAATATGCCAGCAGATTACTAAAATAAAGTTGTTGAAGACACAATTTATATTGGACAGCGCTGTTGTGATACAAAGCTTGAGAACACCAATACCCATTCTTCCCAATTCGTCAATCGCTAAATTGAGAATATTACTCTAAATTGCGTCGCCGAATTTGTTTTGGCAAAGTATCTATTAAGATGTTACGTCCACAAGGTGCGATATATGACATTAAAACAGATGTTACAAATGTAACTCTGAATCGAAGAGAATACGAGAAATCGACATATGAGCTGAAATATCCAAATACATTTCGAAGAAACAGGAGCATTCGCATTCGGGGCAAGACGGTCTGTACGCTTATTGGTCAAGTAGCGAGGGTGTGTCTTAATATGTCAGCCGTCGGGAACTGTGAGATTTCATTAGAATCTCCTGGTTTGAAAACAGTAAAGTAAACCACAGGCGTGATATTGTTAAAGTATGAGCCTTTACAATTGCTTTTTGTTTCCCATCAACATCACATAACCCAAGGAAAATAAAAAGGACAACGACGCCACACAAACCAGCCAACATCGTATGTAAATCTGCCTTATGTCAGAGAAATTGGTAAGATTATTCAAGTTCTTTGACATACCAGTTCACCAAACAAAACATCCACGTCACTGACGGTGAAGAAGGCAACTCATAGGGTACTTATTGACACGCGAAGTCTACTCTCGGTTTGTTTAATTTAGGATCAGATTCTACACATTGTGACGAAATGTACTTTTAGGTTTATTTTTACTGAACACGTTGATTATAAGGATAAAATCAGAACTGTAGCTACTGCGCCAACCGGAAGTTGTGTTGTTTACTACACTCGGGTCCAAAACGTAAAGAAAATGAAAGGTTTATATTTTATTGTATTTTATTTGTACATTCGGTTAAGATAACATGTGTTTTCAGTTTAACCAATATAGAATGTCTTTCTGTGTTTCCTATGAGGTGGCCTCTTTAGAGTCAATATGGCGTGAGAGTGTACGGGAACATGGAGAGCTGGGGTGGCATTTTAGAGTAGCCAGATTACACACGCAACTATGTTTACAAAGAACAATGTCAAATAAATATGTTACACATAAAAGTAAATATTTATGAAGGTTATCTAGTCCGAACGACTGCTTAGAACACACACTTTACGCTTTACCCCCGTACAGACCTGTTCATTTGAATATCACCATACTTGTTTGATCTCGCTGCAAATACTGCATTAATTCATCTACAAAATACACTGATGTCAATATATTGATTCTGATTTATATGGCCGAGTAAACTGAGGCAACTTGGAGTGAACGCAACAGATGATGCTTCAAAACGACAGCAAGACGATTCGAACACGGACACTAGACATTGATTATGTGTAAATATGGTGAGTGTACCTAGATTTCGTTCTTCATTTATTTGGTCATTGGTAACTTGGCGTTGGTAGGATCGCCGGGAAACAAGGGTTTAAACACAGGAGTTTTATCGAGATAGCCGCTGCGTGACCATTTATCATGGACTTGGACAACTTAGGAGAAATGGCTGAGAGCTATGTTTGTTTACATTTGTCAGTCACCCGTTAATATCACTGAAATACATTGAAAACCTTGAATCAATTAATTGAAACATGTGATGTTAGCATGATTGGTATTTCATCAAAAATAAATGTAAATCGTCATATGGCCTTGATATTACAGACAGCTGGATCAGTGTTCCGTGTGTTCTTCTTAGGTGTACACGGTTGCGCCTGTACACTGTTCCCTCACTATCTTCAATTTCATAGTACCTTTCATCCAGTCGTCTCACCACTTTCGCTTTCTTCCATGATTAGACTCCAAGCTTGAACGGCCTCATTCGGGCGGTATCGCCTTGATGCAGATGTGGGAGATCTGTAGCAGATTTGTCATAATACTTGGCTTGATGGCGTTGTGTCATCTATTTTCATCTTATCTGTTTCATGTTGCTGCACAGACGGCCGCGACTCCAGAAGACTTTGAGCTGTCTGAAGAATCATTTACCTTCTCCTACTTTGTAGCCTTTGTGCAAAACTACTATTCATTCCTTGAGTTGGGGTGTTGCGGTTATTCAGCAGTGCGTAATATTGGTCATCACCAGCGCAGTTTGTTTTCTTGATCATCTTCTTTGCAGATTTCATTGATGATTCCATCTTGTCGTTTGAACGACTGTGGTGTGGAGATGTCGTCCCATGTTCGAATCCCCACGTGTTACTGATATGAGCGAACTCGTCTGACACCAGCTGTGGACGGCACATCTGGTTTCCCGGTACAGCCATCTTGTAGGACAGCCGCACTTGTACAGTGGCATCTTTCTCTGTGGTATTACGAATGTCCTGGACAACATCTTCTCTCATGGGTAGATAGTTCACAGCGTGGATAGCTTCGAACTCAATGGGCGGTTGTTCCTGTCCAGCTGGCAGGAAGGCACATGGCAGGGTGTCAGGGAGAGACATCTTCTTACCCTCCAGGTGCTTGACATCAATGTCATACGCACGTGCACGTAGCTGCATGCCCTGTAGACGCTTGGGTGCTATGTCCAGGGGTTTCTTTGTTATTGGTTTGTGGTCACTGTAGACAAGGATGGGACGACCATAAGTGAACTGATGCCACTTCTCAAGAGCAAAGATGACGGCCAGAATATCTTTCACTATAATGGCATATCTAGCATATGTGTCAGTCAAAACACGACAGCCATAAGCAATTGGTCTTCCTTCCTGAAGTAGTGCACACCCAGGGCCATAGTTGCTAGCATCACACTGAATGGAAAGTTGCTTACTCGGGTGAAAATAAGCTAGAGTGGGTGCCTCAGCCAGGAGTTGTTTCAGTGTTATGAAAGTTTTCTTCTGAGCATCTCCCCACATCCAGGCAACATCTCGTTGTACAAGAGCAGTAGTGGGACGGAATACATCAGTCAACGTGGGTACATACCTCACTAAATAAGTAACTGTACCTGTTAGCCTCTCCACAGCTTTCCTGTCACACGGACTGTTTATCTTCCGAACAGCTTCGACCTTTGATGGGTCAGGTTTCATACCATCAGTTGTGAAAACATGGCCTAACAACTGGATTTCATTCTAATTGAAACGACATTTTTCAAGGTTCAGTTTGACCCCATGTTCCTTGCATCTTTGGAGCAACTTCAGAGATCAGAGTCATCAGATCCATGGGTGATAATATCATCAGCAACACAGTGAACATTCTCCAGCCCTGCCAGTGCTTGTTGCAGACGCTTTTGGAAAATTGCACTGCTGATTTTCAAGCCGAAAGGTAGTCGACGCCAACGATAATGCCCAAACGGTGTAGCAAAAGTAGTCAATAGGCAGATTCTTCATCTAGTTCGCAGTGTAGATATCCTTGTTGCAAGTAACACGCAGCCAATTTCTCGGAGTTCAAAATCTTCGATAGAATGTCGTCCAGAACAGAAAGCTTGTAGTGTTCACGCTTCAAGGCTAGGTTGAGAGGTCTAGGATCAATGCAGATCTTGACAGTCCCAGAACGTTTCTTGGCCACATACATTTAGTTCACCTAATCAGTCGGTTGATATACTTTGACAACGACACCAATGTGCTCTAGTCGGTATAGCTCATCTTTCACGGAACTGTTCAGTGATTCTGGTAGAGTACGAGATAATCTCACAACTGGTTCAGCATTTTGTTCCAGTGTGAGCCGAATTTTCCCACCATGAAGCGAGCCAAGTTTACCGCAGAACACTCCAAAATAGTCTTTCTTTAGTGTATGGAGTTTGTGCAACTCAAAAAAAATATAAAAAAATCGTGACATTTATATTGCGCCGTTCCAACAATCGTTGCTCACGGCGCCGTACAGAATGTTCGGGAAAACAGATAAGTCTTAAGGATTGATTTAAAATCAGTGTTTGTCATTGTTGTTGCAGTCAGCTTTTGCGGTAGCAAGTTCCATAGTGTTGGGGCTGCCACGCAAAAGGATCTGTCACCCCAGCGACGCGCTGCACGTGGTACACATAAATGATTGTGTTCACTGGAGCGCAACAATCGAGTTGGCTGACATCTGTTCAAACATTTGGTGATATAATGTGGTGCACAGCCAGTCAGTGCTCGATGCGTGAGTAGAAGTATCTTATACTCTGCTCTAACTGCTATTGGCAGCCAGTGATAGAACTTCCTGGCGCCGTCGACAAGGCGGGCAGCCCAGTTCTGTACTCTCTGCAGCCGTTCTAGTTGTTTCACAGGCAGTCGGTGGAGTAATACATTGCCAACGTCAAGTCTGCTGATAACAAACGCATGTATGACTTGTTCTGTCGCTGCAGGTGTTGGATAACGTCTTATTCTTGCAATATTTCGGAGATGAAAAATTGCAGATCTACAGACAGCAATCACATGCGTCTCCATCTTCATCTCGGCATCGAACTCTACCCAAGATTCCGTACATTCTGAATTACGGTGACCAAACAGTCTCCAATGCGTAGTGTGCGCAGCTCAATTTTGTTGTTGTTGCGCAGAGCCGAACACGATGACTTCTGTCTTTGAGTCATTCAACTTTAACAAGTTTGTCATCATCCAAGTCCTGATCTCCGCTACACATTCTTCAATACGAACGACAGCCGCTGCAATGTCATCTTGGTGGGGTTTCACTGGAATGTAGATTTGAGTATCATTCGCGTAGAAATGACATCAAATTGTACTTGCGAATAATCTTAGCAACTGGTGCTACATAGATGGAGAACAGCTGAGGACCCAGCACGGAGCCTTGTGGTGCCTCGTATGCCAGAGGACGAGCAGGTTATGTAGCACCATGAATGTGGACAGACTGGACTCTGTCTCTCAAGTATGACTTAAACCAGTCCAGTGCATATCGGACCACTCCGATAACATGTGAGAGTCTATGCTACATCACTTCATGGTCGACGGTGTCAAACGCAGCCAATAGATCAAGGAGAACCATGATGGCAACATTCTGACTATCTAGTGCGTGCAGGATGTGATTCTGCACACAGACAAGGGCCGTCTCAACGCTGTGATTCGGCTTGTACGCTGACTGATAGGGCTCACAGAGAAAGTGCTCTGACATGTCAGTTGACAATCTCGCAGCAACGACACGTTCTATTGTCTTCGATAGATAGGGTAGATTTGACACGGGTCGGTAGTTATTCAAAACAGTTTTGTCTAGACTCGGTTTCTTGAGTACTGGTCTGATGTGCGCTTCCTTCAAGTGCAAAGGCATTACCCCCGTTCTCAGAGATAGGTTAACAATTAACAGTCTCTAAGAAGCCATTTCGGAATGGGATCAAGATCACAAGATTTCACTGGTGATGACTTCAACAACATTCCAATTTCAGCCTCAGTGGCTGGCTCAACCGCTGTCATCGCTGCCACGTCTGCGGTGCCATGTCTGCGGTGCATCCTCAGCAGAGGCGTTTACATTGATGACATTCTGATTCAGTTCACACCGAATTTTCGAGATCTTTTCCGAGAAGAAATCCGAGAACCGCATTGCCAGTGTGTCAGACGAGTCACATGGCGGTAATGGTGTGTCATTATCAGTATGTAGGAGCTTGGCAACAATCTTGAACAGCTGCTTCTGGTCACCAGATGCCTCAGCAATTTGATTCGTATTGTGTTCAAGTTTTGCCCAGACGAAGTGACGAGCTGGCGCTGGAGGCAGTAGGCAAGCCTGACAGACTCCAGTCCAGATTTTCTCCATGTTCTTTCCAGTTGTCGTGTAACATATTTTTGTGATCGTATGCCATCATTATACCACGGCGTGTGTGGTCGTACAGTCATTGTGCGGATATTTAACGGTGCTTGCTTGTCAATGATAGCCGCAATGGTTTCATTGTACATGTCAACAGCATGGTTCATGTCATCAGACAGATGATTTGACAGTAGCATCAAACGGATTTCATCACATATCACAATGGTATTGATTTGTCGATAATTTTGACTCGTCGTCGTTACCCGGACGTTTGGTGGTTTCACGAGTTGCAGTGAGCAATGAATTGCCGAGTGGTCTGACATGTGTTGGATGTCTGTTCGTATATTGTTCAGAAACGTATCAGATGAACGCGTTATAAGCAGGTCGATGGTATGTCCGGCAACATGCGTCGGGACTTCCACGTGTTGTGTAAGATCTGCCGCATTTAGGATGTTTTGAAAGGGCTTAGTGTCAATGTCTGATGTATTGTCCATGTGGAAGTTAAAATCACCTGCGATCAGCATGTTTGAAGTATGCATCGACATGGTGTCCAACAAATCACAAAATTCTAGGAGAAATTCCGCAGTTGTAAAGCCATTCTTGGAGTTTGACGGGGGGCGATAGACAACAGATTGAGTGTCATTTTTGAGATCTAGACACATCGATTCAAATGTCTTTGATTTCGGCATCTCGAGATGTCGCGTTGTAAAGCCAGACTTGTAGACGACTGCAACACTACCACTGGTGCCGTACGTTCTCAGAACATGTCGTAGTTGGTAACCAGCAGGTGTGATGCAACCAGTAGAGACGGAGTCATCAGCACTCAATCACGTCTTTGTGATGGCGAGTATGTCTAGATCATTGTCGTCAATGAGGTCACATATCATGGTCGCTTTCCCCGCTTGCTTCGCGTCACACGCCGATCTGGCATTCAACAAGCAGAAAGACACTTGGCGTACAGATGGCATGTCACATACATTGTCAAGTCGAATCAAATTCGATGTGTAGGTTTCACATCTCACGATAACCGATTACGGGGAGCGAGTAGTAATCAGTACAGGAATGGGTCTTTGCCTTGACCTCAACGCCCTGCACCCCTGCGAGTCCGCCGATTGTTCACGCGTTCTAGTGGTCGTAGTGGTGCCACACAAGCATCTATTGAAAGGTAGCATCCAGCAACAATAGAACTTAGCATCCAGTAACAATAGAACGTCCAATTCGCAGTAGATCCATTCTATTGGACGTGATCATGCTATGGCAGTGCATTGATCTTGTTGCCGTCACGCCTGGTCAATCGGCTGCAATGTTATGACACTGGTGCAGTTCACTATACAGGTACGCAATGCATACAAATTACTAAAATGCTAAAATGTCATTAATGAAGTCGACGTGATAAGTCTCTACCAGGTAAATTAAACATCTTGGATATAAAAAATGACAGTTTCTGATTTGTCATTAAGTACTTGTTAAAACGGCGCTGTCCACCTTCGACATTCATAAAAACAACTCAAGGCGCGACACAATCCAACCAACTCTATAGCCATATACTGAAGATATAGTTTCAAAGTTCTCGTAGTTCACGGTGATGAGCTTCATGCATTTAGCAGCTTTACGGCTGAGTAGTGGTATCAGTTCGTTATGATCCACAATGACATAGTCCACTTTGAACTTGTCTCATGTAGCAGGATTGACGGTTTTAGTTCGGCACTTGCCGAGAGCTTCAGTCTTCACATTGTTCCACATCTTCAGAGTAATTGGTTCTGGGCGGATATCTTTCTCCTTCACATACTTCTTCGGCAGTATGCTGAAGGCTAAATGACAGTCAACCTGCTTCTTCACCGACTGCTTTTCGACCAGCATGTGGCACAAAATGGGACCATCTTGCGAAGAGAGTGCGTGCACACTGGCAGTGACGTAGCTGATATCGCTAAAGCTAGCACCGGAGCTATCTGAGTCTGACCCATCTTGTACACTGTGAACAGTCTTAGGGCATTGTGCGGAGCCTCTGAAATGGTTTTGGCCCCTACACACATCACACGTCTTGCCCCATGCAGGGCAGAGTTCTTTCTTCACAGAGTGCATTTTACAGTAGAATTTGCATTTTCGTTGACTAGTAGATTTTCTTCCACCGAATATCGACTTGGTAGTGTAGCGCGTCTATATCTGGTGTCGACTGTTCACTGCTTCTGTTTTATTCAGAATTTGGTATTGTCTTTAGCCTATTGCTTGCACCGGCATACGTCTACCGCTCTGGGTAGATCACGTTTCGATTGTGAAATTATTTTGTGGCGGATCTTGTCACTCTTTACACCGACGGTTATCCTACAATCAACTTGTATTGCATACAGATGAAACCCCCACAGGTTTTTGCCAGATTTTTCAAAACTTTGTTGTATTGCTCAAACGACTCGATTTCCTGATTCCGGGTGTTAAACTTATACCTTTTAAATAATTCTTCTTTCTCGTCGCCTAAGATATGTTCGCCAAATTTTCTGATAATTTCAGAAGGTTTGACGCGTTCGTCTTCCATCAAATCCATACCATTGATTGAATATGCGCAGTGCATCTTTCCCAATACAGTGTAGTAGAAGTGCCGTCACATATCTGTCTGGCTTAGCGTCGAGTTCAGACACGATTAGATAGTTTTCCTTCCTTCCAGTTATCGACCTGATTAGTTTCCAGTTTCAATGCAGGTGAAGGCGAGCCGCTGAGCAAGTTCACATAGATGTGTCACATTAATCGGTTATATTTCTTGTGAGAGTAACAATGATCGTAATTGTAAGCTTGACAAGCATGACCTTATTCACAGATAATACAATCAGTCTAGTTATACAACAGTAAATGTTTATTGTTATGCTAATGTTTTAGGCAATTTTCATGACACCCGTCCTTTACACGACTTGTATTGTGGGATATTAATTTTTAATCTAATAGAGAATCAACATGTAAACTTTTTCGTGGTTAATAGAGCATAATCTTCTGAAGTACCCTGTATTTACATACGCCGATACGACACAAAGTATTTATCTGTAGCAGTGCAAGAACCATACACACTACAGAAACATCTAAACAAGTATCAAGTGAGCAAACAAGGCGATAGAATGCCACTTGTGTGTAGCCCACAGTGTTGGTCACGTGTGAGATATGACTGTACAAACGTGAGATCGTATTTTGTTTGTGGCTAAATGTTCATTGCAGTCTCGAGTTGCTGAACCAATTGCACAAGTTCTGGAAAACAACGAAGGTCTGTATGTTACTGTACACTATCTACAGAAACGTTGCACACGTGCGTAAATTCGCACTTCAACATTCGCAAACAGAGATACACGCGCATTTATTCCTATGCACATACACGATGGTGTGCTAGCTTAGGAATTATTTAAACCTACAGTGTGCGTGTGCGTGTGCGTGTGCGTGTGCGCGTGCGTGTGTGTGTGTGACCTGTGCGTTCGTATGTGCGATATTTTATAAGATATTGTATGTGTTTATGCGGGCGTTCGTGCCTATATCAAACTGGTGTGTGTGCGCGAGGACGTTTCTGTCTGTATGTCTGTATGTGCGTGTGTGTGTGTGTGTGTGTGTGTGTGTGTGTGTGTGTGTGTGTGTGTGTGTGTGTGTGTGTGTGTGTGTGTGTGTGTGTGTGTGTGTGTGTGTGTGTGTTTATGTTTGGGTTTCCAAACACCGATACTTGCACATATTCATTCAAACAAATAAACACACAAACAAACATAAAAAACGTACACAAACAGACATGCTCACACGTACATATGCTACATATGCACACACACTCGCACACACACATACACGCACACAAGCAAACGCCCATGCACGCACATTCACACACACACACACACACACACACACACACACACACACACACACACACACACACACACACACACACACACACACACACACACACACACACACACACACACACACACACACACAAACACCCACGCACACGCACACACAGACACACACAAACACATAAGCACACACACACACACATATACGCACACACACATACTACATACATATGCACACACAAACACACGCACACCACATACACACGCACACACGCTCACACACAAACAGACGCACAAACACAGCACACACCGCACACCGCACACCGCACACCGCACACCGCACACCGCACACCGCACACCGCATACCGCACACACAAACACACACAAACGATATAAGGACACACTAAAGACATC
The DNA here is from genome assembly GCA_963995525.1 of Escarpia spicata. NCBI lineage: Eukaryota > Metazoa > Annelida > Polychaeta > Sabellida > Siboglinidae > Escarpia > Escarpia spicata. The sequence goes on along the minus strand of OZ023218.1, from coordinate 20,093,855 downwards.
CCTCAAAATGTAAATACGGACCATTACTGTTGTTAGAGAAAGGCTTATGAGCGCTGCAAGACAAAAGCAGGTGCTGTGTCATATGAATAAAGACAACTTGTAGACACCAAAAGACGGCGAAGCGAGAGAATGGCTCGCCCAAGTGACAGTATACGATAACGAAATGTGGTCTTCTTCGCATCGCGAAGGACGAACAACATGTCTTCTATATATCAACCATTTATCTATCCAATACTGCATTGTATCGTAGAACAGAAACCCTCAAAGTAACGGAAACTTCTTATATTGCTCGGGTCCAGTCCATAGGACTATCCAGAACGCTCTGGACGTCATCCCTGGAGAACCTGTCCAACTGAACACCGCCTCGAACTTTCTAGGAAGCAGAAGGGCTCGAAACGGCACCATGATGATTCGAATCCGGAATCTCTCGAGTACGCATAGATTGATCAGTGACTCCCGGTGAAAGTGCATTTTATTAAGTGGAAGGACCACCCGTGAGAGGACATATTGACATAGTTAGACGGTAGGCGACGAACACGTGTCAACACTTGTACGTGTAAATTGTGGGGTTTTAATACATGCAAACGACATGTAGTGGCTGATCGTTTTTTATGCAATAAGGTCATGCGATCGATTGGTCAATCGATGGATCCGCTACGTCTCGGTTTGCCTACGTCACAATACAAATGATGCGCCAGATTTTCTCCTTTGGCTTTGCTAAAAAATGTTGATAACGGCTGTATATGCGAATTACATTACTATTGCTACATGACATCTCATCGATAAAAATTAAAGGAAACCTCTTGGGGTCAAAATGTCAACAACAACAAATGTGTACGACAGAATGTACGAACGATACACGTGTTCGGCAACTATTGTTTTATGGCTTGACAGTCATTTTACTAAGCAGCAGGTAACGTGACTAATGGGGAAATTATCGTTTTTATGGCATAATACACTTTCCTTCCTGGAGAATCAATTGTTCCAGGTATGAACATATTTAAATATTTATTATTAAACTCACTGCCCTCCAAATAATCTGAGCTCAAACGCTTGCACATGTTTTCTTATATGCAAACGAGGACGAACACCTTCGACGTTCAACTAAATTTCCTCTTCGTACTATCGATATCTGATGTGTATTGGTTTCTCATTTTAGACATGCTCATAGCCTGGAAACAAATCATAGGAGCAGATGTGTTCCCTTTTAGAGTTGACGCTGCGTTTTGCTAGTTTGTGTTGTCGGTCTATACATGTTGCTCTCACCTATTTGTAAATATTCATTCGCGTCCTTGGACCATTCTCCTTTGGTCTTCCAACTGGTGATGCATTAAGAAAGTGCAAAGCTTATTACTGGAAGTTGTTTACTTACTTGTGTTTGTGATTTGCTTTTCTTCCTGTCGGAGAAACGAGGAAACGGTGATTGGTGAGACTGTCCAGAGAGGACACCGCTGTCGTGACATGCTGTGACTGGCGACAGCAAACATTACATAGATAATCAGAAATATTTTAAAATAAAAAATAATATAATAGTAGTAATCGTTTTTTTTTTTTTTTTTGGTGCTCCATGCAGGCCTTTAGCACGTTTGTGAAGTTTTGCAATTTGCACGTTCTTATTTTGTATTTACTACTTATGCTCATGGAAACCCCCTTACACATGTATCGGTCAATGGCGTCGGATCGTGGTGAATATTCAGGGGGCTGAGGCTCTTCGAAAACTTCTAACTGCACTGCCCCCAGGACTCTACGAAAACGTCCAACTGCACCCCCTTTTAGGGTTTTCCAAAAAGAACCAACTGAAACGTTACGACCCAACACAAGATCATGGCATCTCAAAATTAAAATTCCCGTTTAGTTATCCAAAGACCAAAAGACCCATTACTGAAAAAGAAAAACCCGTTGCGTGTTTCCATTGGTGGCTTTATGCTAGTGTGATATGTGTTTTCAAGCATACCTGCCTATTCGAAAAACAACAAACGTAAACCAGTTTGGTCAACAGGCGACGCTCTCGCTTACATAGAAATGCGGCGTATTTTATTTCGACACTAGAGACGCTCTCAAATATTTACTCATTCGACCGATCAACAACAGTTTGAAAATGTCAGTTCAGAATTTACGTACTTCCTCGTAGAATATGCAAACTCGAACACACGTATACACTAGCGCATGTACAACCCTATGCCGAACTTAAGTCACATGAATACACACCTACACACGCACCTACATACCTATATACCTACATACATACATACACACATATATACCTACATACATACATACACACATAAATACATACATACATACATTCATACAAACATACATACATACATACATACATACATACATACATACATACATACATACATACACGTACATACGTGCGTACGTGCACACTTGCACATATACACACATACACACATACACACATACACACATACACACATACACACATACACACACACACACACACACACACACACATACACACATACACACATACACACATACACGTACGTACACGTACGTACACGTACGTACACGTACGTACACGTACGTACACGCGTACACGCGTACACGCGTACACGAGTACACGCGTACACGCATACACGCATACACGCATACACGCATACACATATATACATACATACAATTGCACGCACGCACGCACGCACGCACGCACGCACGCACACACCCACACGCCCGCCATAATAGCCTGCACACATGCTTATTTGTATATATTGATGCATACACATGTACATAAATCGTAGGTTTTTTTCGTTTGCTTTGAACCACTATTGGGTGTTGGTAATAAACCAGTTGAGGTCTTATGGTTAGATTTCAAAGAGTAAACAGGTGGAATCACAGAAAAGGTGATTGGCTTGAGACACAGAAAACAGATAGTCAATCTTCCATCAGTTGTAGCTACTGAGTGTGAGGAAAGGAGAAAAACTCGCATAGAATATTTGAAGAACTCATCAAACAAACACGGTGACAATAGGGGGAAAGGAGACAGGAGTTAAAATGGAAGTGAAGGTGGCAGGGGGCGATGACAGCAACGAGACGGACGGAAACCAACGAATGAGCTACTCTGAGGCAGTGATAGAAGGGATGAGAAGAACACCGAGAATATTCATGGGTGACTCTTTAATGAGAAAGACATGCAAGACGCTTAGTGAAGGAGAAGACGTAGTCGTTTGCTTACCAGGGGCCAAGATAGACCATATAACAGAAAAAGTAGAGAAAGTGGTGGGTCCTGGGAAGGAAGGGACCATTCTAGTACATGTAGGAACAAATAATGCAGAGAGAGATAGGACAACCGAAATAGACCAGAAATTTAAAAAACAGCTAGCCCGGAAGTTAAAGCAGACAAATGTAGAAAAAAACTGTTCTCTCGGGAATTCTGCCAGTAATGGGAGGAAGGGGCAAACATATAGAAACCACAAGAGGATGGCAATCAATGCAATAGTTGAGCAGATGTGTGAAGAAGAGATCGTAGGATTCATGTATTTATGGGGATACTTTGTTGGGAGGGAAGATATGTATATGAAAGATGACCTCTATGTAAACGGAAAGTGGGCAGCAGTTTATTTTAGACAATCTGCTGCGACCTGTTGATAATGGGACAGTTTGCATTTATTTAAACTAGATGCGCAAGGGGGATTCACTAAGAAGCCTGAAATTGAAGGTATAGATAAAGATAGCACAATTAATCAGCAAAGAACAACCTGAAAAAACTATCCTGAAGCAGGATATAAATGCGTTTCTTTAAATGCAAGGAGCATAGTAAACAAAAGAAGAGAACTAAACATTATGGTAGAAGGTAATAAGTCACATAATAGGTATATAACTGAATCGTGGGCCAACACCGATATATCAAATGCCGAATTGGGGCTGACAGGCTCGTAATGTCTAGGAAATATAGAATAGGAAGAAGGGAAGGTGGAGTTATTTTATATATTAAATAATCTACCCAGACTTATGAAATAAAATTAGAAAGAGAATGAATCTGTTCGGTGTAACCTAGTTATAGGAAACTCGAAGTTAACGGTTCGGTTAGTTGATCGAAATCCAAACAGGGAGTGAGGACCACAATTTCTGAGTTTTTGCACAACATAGTTTCCTTGAGCTAGAATCAACCAGGGGATACATAGTTTTGTCACCAAAGAATGAATGAATTAACAATGTCAAGATATGTGAGCCACTTAGGATTATTGATAACAACAAGATACATCTTATCATCAGAGTAAAATCAGAAAGGAATAATAAAAAACAGTACAGGAGAAACTTCTACAAAGGAAGATATATGGACATGAAGAAACATTTAACAAAGATAGACTGGAATAACACACTTAAGAATAAGACAGCAACAGAATGCTGGAATATCTTAAGGAGTGAAATTGAGTGGAACGTCGATAAGTTTGTTCCATTGGAAACACTATGGAAACGGTCCAGAAAGAAACACTTATCGAAAGATACCATCTGTTGACAACGGGAATACTGCTTATGGATTTTGAGATTGACCAATCTTATCCAGAGCTAGAATCTCGACAATCACCTCACCACATCCTGGGGTGGACTACAAAACCATGGCAGCAGCTCAGCGAGCAGACGAAGGGACTACATCCGTCCGCACAGCCACCACTGCCCTCGTAATCGGTGACATTCCTCTGGACCCCAGCGGTGATTCCATATGTTGTGATATCTCCACCTGACGACCCAGGCCTCTCGTCCCTGACACCTGGCAACGTACAGATTTCGATGCTGTCCATGGCCTCTCTCACCGACCACCCGAGCCACCAAGAACATGGTCACGGACAAGTTTGTATGGCCAGGTCTTAAGAAGCAGGTCGGCATTTGAACAAAGGCATGCCTCCGATTTCAGGCGGCCAAAGTGCATTGTCACACCACGGCCCCCTTGGGCCACTACGTGCCAACGACCCGCCGTTTCGGTCACATCCACGTCGACCTCGTGGGTCCTCTTCCGCTTTCACAGGGTTGTCGCTATCTGTTCACCGTGGTAGACAGGTTCACCAGGTGGCCAGAAGCCATTCCACTGGTCGATGCGCAGACAACGACGTGTGCGAAGGCCCTTGCATTCCACTGGATTGCTCGATTTGGGGTTCCGACAGAACTGACGTCAGGCAGAGGGTCGCAGTTTACTTCAGAATTGTGGGCGGCTTTGTCACAGCTCTATGGTGCCCGTCTGCATTTGACAACCGTGTACCATCCTCAGGCCAATGGAATAGTGGAAAGATTTCACCGTAATCTAAAATCTGCACTCATGGCCCGCCTCATTGGTCCTAACTGGAACGATGAACTGCCATGTAACCTGCTTGGCATTCGCACTGCACCTAAAGAGGATCTGGAATGTTCCTCAGCTGATATGGCTTACGGAGCCCCACTAACTGTTCCAGGTGACTTCTTACCACGTGACCAAATAACGCAGGAGGTAACGCACTTCCTTCCACGAATACGTGAGACAGTTCGCGGGCTGGCGCATCGATCTCCCATTCCGCATGGTATAAGACCGTCATCTATGCCAACTACACTCGCGAACAGTGGTTACATTTTTTCCGTCGAGACAGCCACCGCCCGCCATTGACGAGGGGCCCTACAAGGTCTTAGCACACGGCGAGAAGACGTTCCTTCTCGATTTCGGCAATCGACATGACAGGGCCCGTATTCTCG